>CAEFZP010005868.1:1265000-1311867 GCA_903064625.1 Mallotus villosus | reverse complement strand
CTACTCTGTTTCATCAGCGAGCCAACTCTGGAGCAGGGAATACGCAGATAATTTGCATCCAAGGTTTTTTTTTCTTTTTTTCTCTATGATATTTCCCCTGGGGGTTTTCCTCTGGGGGTTTAGGTTGGTTTAGGGTGGCACTTTAATGGGTGTATGGTAAGCTCTTCTGTGACATTGCTGGGCGATACAAATAAGTTTGATTAACTGCTCAAAAAAACAAGTGAAGCTCAAATTTCTGTTATTTCTAATGTATAGCATCTTTCCCATCTGTCTCTCTCCAGGATGCTGATATATTTCTTATTCCCTTGTAAAATCTTTTTTATTTTTTTCTAGAGAAGGAACTGACTACTGCTTTTGTCTGGAAAATAATCATACGAATTATGCAAGAAATCATTCATCAATAAACCATTGCCCATAACTGAAGACAAAGACAAACCAACATTTTCTTCAATTAATTATATGGGGTTATGGCACATAACCAGACAGAACATTCTGCATGGTATAACTGCACTAAAGAAACAGGTGAGGTTAGTCTTCTTCTGCTTCTGTTTTAATTCTAACGTTTAGATTTTATAGCATCTATCCTCTATCCTATGGTTTTCTTCCTGCAGTGAGTGTGGATGCCTGCCACAAACAGGCCAAGATCACATGTAAAAGAGAATTTCCCGACAAGCCTGAGGACTGCGTGGGATAGTTGAATTTCACAGGTTTGACATTTACAGTTCTGAATGTGATCAGAATATTGTTAGTATATGACCATTTGAGTAGAATCATTTAGTATGTTCCTAATGTTTCATAGAAAACCTTAAATCCTAAAAACGTTTAACCCCTAATAACATTTGTGTTCATTTCAGTGAATAAGAAATGCGGGAGTGGTATGATGGGATAACATGCAACCTTGGATGATTAAGGATTAACAACACCTGGATCAGACAGGCCCCTATTGTGGAACTAAATACGTCCTGCAATTGTGTGAAGAGATTGGGGGATGACTTCAATTGCATATGCCTGCAGTGTGAGGTACTAGTCAGATGTATTTTTATTACTATTCAGTAAATACATTTGTAAAAACCACATATTGTAAAATGCCCAGTTCCGTTTAAAAAACAACACATGGAGTGTTTTGAAATCAGGATAAAAAATAAAATAGTCAATGTTATAACAGAGGAGATGTTTTACAAACTTCTTAAACATCTCATTTCCAGGGACCCCATGTCCAGCCTCCTCTACTGAAAGCCGCCTAACAGCGGCCGCCCACCCTCTTACTACCTCCACCACACCATTCACCTCCACATGTATCCTTCACCAGCCCTAACATTGCCATACCCAACCACTTTCAAGCCCCTTTTTTTTTTGGTTTGTGTGTTTGTTTTGGGGGGGGGGTGGGTTTTATTTTGTTTTTTTTTTTTTTTTTTTTTTTTTTGGGGGGGGTTTTTTTTTTTTTTTTTTTTTTTTACAAAATTTTTTTTTTTTTTTTAGGGAGAGGGGGGGCCTTTTTTTTTTTTTTTTTTGGTTTTTTTTGTTTTTTTTTTTAGTTGGTTGGTTTTCTTTTTGTTTTTTTTTTACGTTTTTCTTTTTTTTCCTTTTTTTTTTTCTTTATTGTTTTTTTTTTTTTTTCCTTTTGGGATTTTTTTTTTTTTTTCCTTGGGTGGGTTTTTTTTTTTTTTTTTTTTTTGGAGGGTTTGTACTTGGGTTTTTGTTTTCCTGGGGGTTTTGTTAGATGGTTTTTTTTTGTTTGAGCCCCCCTACTTTTTTTTTTTTTTTGTTTTACCTTACCACTACCATCTCTGGCTACCACCTCTTCTGTATCCCATCCTCTGCCACAGAGAATTATGGTGCCAACCTCACTGTGGAGCGCAAGATACAAGATTACACGAATGAAACTCTATGGCTTCTCAACCACGTAACACTACAACATTGGCTATGAACAATGTATGCATATTACTGAGTTAGCACACTTCCAACCACTATTCAAAACAACATGTCTGAACAACAAACAATCACACCTGCGCAAATAAACACAGCTCTCACCTCCTGTGTTCTGCCGTATTAATCACTAGACTGCATACACCCTCTTTCTAAACCCAAATCAATATTGAATCATAGTACTACTTTTATTTAACACGATACATGATGCTGTTTATATATTGTTTATCACTGTCCACAGTAATCATTGAAGCGCTTTGACGCAGGAAGCTGAACCTGCAGGTGGACCTGCCTGCTGACCTCTTCTCAAGGCTGGACCCAACACTGACCAACAACACTGTGACCTTCACCTTCACTGTGAACAACACTCCACCTGCTAGTCAGGTGACTTCACACACAAACTAACACATATACTTTCACACACATGAAGCACGTACAGCACATACTAAAACTTTTCACTCATATTATAAACACATAAAAACACACCCTGTCCTATCTCTTTCTCTAGACTACAGAGGGACGTCTCCACTATATCATCTTTGGTGTTGAGGTTGTGAACATTACCATGTCTAACCTGTCCACACCATTCAACATGAGCTTCAAACAGACGATGACCAAACGGTACCTATTGGCCATATCGGCAGTTGGCATAAGTTGTTGGCATTCATATTATTTCTGAGTTTCACTAATCTTTATGCTGTGGTGATCTTCCTCAGGGGAATGCAACATGTGTTTACCTGAACCAGATAGGTAAACATATCTACATACATGCAATGTGTGAATGTACATTATGTTTAAATACATATATTAAAGTGTCTGAGTCACTCATATAGGGAGCTGGGTTCCTGATGGCTGCCACACCCTGACCCTCCCAGAACACGTGGTCTGTAGCTGTAACCACTTCTCCCTTTTCACCCTCATGGTATGTTGTCCTTTTCCTCTATTCCTGGAAACTACATTTGCATGTTCAGGACTGGATCTGTTTAGGACATTTGCATGAGAGTCATCTGAAAGACATTTATGACAGACATATTATTCATCTTGGTGCCATGACATTTTATTGCACTTTTGTGTTTCCATTTTAATGTGTTCAAACACTTTTCTAAAAGTGATGTCTAGATGGTAACACATTGTGAATGACGGCTGATGTTCCTGGCTCAGATCCCTGGTCTCGTCCCGAGTAAAGAGCACGCTCAGATCCTTAGAACGCTCAGCATAGTGGGAGGAGCCATCTCTGCCTTCTTCTGTGCCCTTACATTACTGACACACTGTCTGCAGCATGCGTGAGTCACCTGTGAATGAAGACCCCATTTATCTTTTCTAGACCACAAAGGATTTCCATTCTGTCCTAGTGGTTGGTTGTGTGGGTTCATAAACAGAAGGTTCAGACCCCTCATCTAGAGTTTCTCTCTTGGCTCTCAGGAGCCAGGCGACTGACAAAGCCATGGTGATCCACCTCCAGCTGGTGGGCTCTCTGCTGCTGCTCAACCTGCTGCTGATGGCCAGCATGTCCCTTGCCTGGCAGGACTCACTGCTGTGCAAAGTGCTGGGTGGCCTGCTGCACTACGCCCTGCTCACCTGCTTCTCCTGGATGGGCCTGGAGGCCCTGCACCTGTACCGCCTCCTGGTGTGGGTCTACAACACCCACACCAAGCACTACCTGCTGAAGATCAGCCTGCTGGGCTGGGGTACCCCTGCTTTTTAGTCATTTATCGTGCTGTTAATTCATCAGTGAAGCACCTTGACATTTGTTGACAATTCAAAGTATACTGTATAATCCATGAACATCATGGATTTATGTTATCAAACCCCCTCCCCTCTCCCAGGGCTGTCAGGAGTGCTGGTGACGGTTGTAGCAGGGATCTGGACCCCATATGGCCTGACAGATGGCATGTGAGTTTACTGAAGACGTGGAATATCACATACATGAATTTTGGAAGTCAAGACACTATTTGGATTCAATGTATGTCTGTCTCTCCCTCACAGGTGCTGGATGACATCTGATGTTGTGCTGTACTGCTCAGTCCTGGCCTATCTCATTGTGGTCTTACTTTTCAACGGAGGAATGTTCATCTTCATCATGAGCACCATGTGTAGGATGCGATCTGGGATATCCCCCTTGCAGAAGACGAGGAACAACAGGGCCTTCTGCAGCGTCCTGGGCCTCACCTGCATCCTGGGCCTCACCTGGGGCCTGGGCTTCTTCTCCATTGGCTACACCAACTATGTCATCCTCTATACCTTCACCATCCTCAACTCACTGCAAGGTAACAATCCCATCCCTCAAACAGTATTACACCACTTAGCAGTTCAATCTTTTGAATTTGAGAAATTGAATTATAAAAGAGTAGTTTATGGAGTATCGATCCAATTACCTTAAATACGAAGTGATTTCATATACAAAACCAACATGTTACGCCTGGAATATTATTGGTGTTAGTTACATTGAATTGCATTATAAAGATGCAAAATCACACAGCCCTGTGTAAGTGTGATACATTGCCACTGGTTCTAAACAAGATCAGGTCATGTGATGATGTAACATGTTGTTTCATTCTGCAAAACTGTTGTCTTTCGTGTCATTTCCTGTTGTCTGCAGGCTTCTTTCTGTTTCTGTGGATTTGCATCAAAAGACGAAGAGAGGCAAAGGAGCACAGAAAGTCTGTTGTAACAAGCCAGGCAACACTCACAACATCAGAGCCTCAAGTAAATAACTGAGGCCTCCTACAGGTTTTGTTGAAAACTACAATTCAGGGCACAATTAAAGGTACAATAGGTAAGATTTATTTCTGTAAAAAAAAAGTGTTGTCACCTAAACATGTTTAAGCCAGTTGGGCGCTCTGAGAGTTCTTAAGCCACTTGTGGAATTCTGACAATGCCTGGAACAAGATAGCTTGAACATAATTGGCTATAAAATGTGGGGCGCTTCAAATATTTTTTATTGATGTTACTTATTGTACCTTTAAAGAAACTAGTTTTGTTTTTAACTGATTAGCATTTAAATTAACAATCGACGGATTGTGTAGAGCAATCAAATACTTTCTCTTCTACAGAGTCCTTCTTTTAATCAGCATTTTGTAGTAAATGTTTTATGTCAGTATGATCTCTTCTTAATGTTGCACTGTCCTATCCTTTGAATCATATGTCATGTAACTGTAGTTGGGACTGTTGTTGCACTGTGCCTGATGAAAATAGACAGTTCCATGGCCCTTACCACTGAAATACTGTTTCACTTCTAATCCTTGATTATCTACAATACTATCTACTACTATTTGTTATGTGTTTGTCACTTTGTATAAAAGCATCTACTAAATAAATACAATGCAATATACAAATGTGAATCTACAATGGTAAGAAAGCTAAAACAGGACTTCTGTAGAAACTGATGATAGCCATAGCATTATAAGTATGACAATCGAAGAAGCTGAAACAAATGAAAATACAATATATCAGGTGCCATTGTTTAAAACAGATTAACATTGATGGAACTTCAAATGTTGTACATTGACAGATTTGACTGAATAAGTAATAAAGTCCCATTTTCACAGCCATTTGTTTATTGTAAGGGGGAATAAATGGGCAAAACTCACAGGTACAGACCCTCCTTAACGTAACAAGAACATACTACCGGCTTATATATACTGTAAAAAAGTTACTAAATATTTGTACATCTTGAGAACTGCAACACAGGCTTTCTTCCTCCCTTTGAAATAAAGGGATGAGGGGGTTCTAGATCCAGACTTCATAACATGGGAGAATGTGGACATGGCAGCCAGGGTTCAGATCCCTGTTGACAATCTGAGGGTTCACATCCCCCTAACCATGAGTCTCCTTGGCCATCACCGCTCCCTGTTCCTGGAACAGCCCTGTGGGTTGCTCCTGTTGTAGAAATGAGACTGGCTCTTTTCAGAAGGTTTTACAAAATAGACACTAGAGACAGAATATCTTTCAAGGCTATGTGGCTCGGTGGTTTTATTCAGCAAGGCAGATGCAGCATACACAGGTTCAAAAAGCAATCAAAAAGCCCTCTATTTCCTTGGACATTTCATTTATAGACAAAAAACGGATCAGACCCCCGCCCTCTATGATACAATGACATAACCCTCTACAAGGTTCTAGAAGGTTCTTTAACCCCTTCCTATCCACCCCCAAAACTGCGTGCGCACCCCCTTGGCTCATAAAGTGTTGACAACTTATCTCTTCTACTGGAAGGCCCAAAACCTCCACCTCCCTGCTAAATGTTCAGACGAAGGTCCCGTCAACAACTCCTTATACTGACTTAAAGTGAGAAGTGTTTTCAACGCTCACGGTCCAACACACGCACCTCGCCATCAAACATGTCTGGTGTTTTTTTAATGGAGTAACACTATGAGTCATAATTATTTCAACAATACAGTCATCACCTGACAGGACATGGACCCACCAAACTCACCTTGATATTTCTCTGACACGTGTCGACGGACTGGGACCACTCCCTACATGGCTCTGGGTTTCTGCAGTTACAACCTCACATTGGCCCTCCACTGCTTGGTGCTCCACCGCCTTCAGGCGTTCGTTATGTCAGCTTCTTCACCGTGGTGATCTGTACTGGGTGGTCCTCCTCCAGCGTTACCTCCACTACAAGAAACATTGACAAGTCGAATCATGTGGTGTTCTACTGCCTTCCCGGTACTCCACATGTCGACCACCTGGACAGTACCTGAAAAGCATGGCCGTACCAGATACACCTAAACACACCAATAAACATACCTGCAGTACTTTACCTATAATACTATCTACAAACACAGGTTAGTGAGGTTGAGACTATCCAAAGTGAGTAGAAAAAAACGTATTTCTTCGTCTACACTACCAGACAGGTACACTCATGCTGAAGTGTCCTTTCAGAGCTCCTCTCCAATGAGAGGGCTCCAGTACTCACTATTCTACAGGCCAGCTGCAGCACTGCTGTTTCAGACAGGAGCCCCCCCTGTTCCTTCAGGACAACCTGGAGCGTCTGGCCCATGCTGGGGACAATCAGAAACCTACGAGGAAACACAGCACAATCAAACACACATGCATACAGGCCCTTTGGATATACACAGGTCTCCTACATTAGACAAACTCATAAACACACCTGTAGATGTCTGCATGTAGCCCAAAACCCACACAGGTCAGAATGCCAAGAAAGTCCATCTTAGTGCGCTTCATACATTTGTCCACTGGGGGGACACATAGCATCATTGGTGAAGTTACCTCAGGAAAACGGACCCAACCTCTTCAAAGCACATGTCCTGAGCCTCACCAGATGTGGGTTTTGCAGCTCTCTGAAGGAAGTTCTGCTCATTAAAGATCCTCCCATCTTTAGGCCCCTGTGTAGTAAAGACATAGGTGAAGCAGCAATGCTGACACACACAGACCAAGCTGCACCTTGCACTCACCAGACCTGGCTGCACTCTATAGTCAGCTCTGTACTCACCAGTTTGAGGACATGTCTGCAGTCACACACACGTCAGGTCATACACATATGGGTGAGGTGGGGCTTTGAGCCATGTGGTGGTGGTGGTAGCTGGGCTCACCAGCAGCAGGGGACTTGAGCGTGGGGGAGGAGACAGTTGGAGGATCCTCTCTGGTGGGGTTCAGTGGTGTGGTGACAGCTCGCCGCTTTCTAAGGGTCAACCCAGGCTTGGGGCTCTGATCTGTCAATAGGACACACAACACTTTCTGTTTACTAGAAGGAACTTAAGAAGCCAGTTGGAAAAGGCAGCTTAATAGTTTTGAGACTATTTCAAATTGTCTGAGTGATGTCAGACATACATGACTGGTCACATTAATGAACTATTAATTACCCATGTTTTGTACCACTTTACTCCTCATATTCTTCTCACACAGAAATAGATGGTACACAGGCAAAACATTTGTATGGCATCTTTCTAGTCAGTATTTGCGTTTTTACCTTACCGTGTGTTTGCATCTTATTTGCTCTCATACTCATGGTCTTAAACCACAGAAGTCATGTTTAACTGTCCACAGACCTACAAGCACTGAAACCAACAGTATGACAGAACCCTCAGCAGCATTGTGGACCACAGCAGTTTGAGATCATGGGAACATTTTGGATTCGAGTTTTTCTCCTGAACTTGTTGTTTGATTATTAAACTCACAGGTAGGGACAACTAAATGAAATCATACAGTTAACATAATAAGGAAACATATGTTTAGTGTTAAACATATTGGAAACACCAAGTAGACAACAACTATTAGGATAATCCTTATTTCCTCGTAAAACCTTTTTTTTATTTCTAGTGACACGCGACTTCCGTGAAAACTGTTTGTGGTCTAAAAATGGTACTCGCAAAATTATGGAGATGCCATCCGGAGAAAATAAATGGAGACGACACAGAAAGAATGCTGAATTGTTATATGGAGTCATGCACATGTAACAGCTCCAGCTCCAGCTCCAGCTCCAGCTCTGACTTTGACTGCACTAAAGAAACAGGTGAGGTTCAGTATTCTGCTTTCTATTTATTCTATGTTTAGATTTAATTAATACCATCTATCTTATTGGTTTCTGCAGATGAGTGTGGATGCTGCCACGAACAGGCCATGATCACATGTAAAAGAGATGTCCCGACAAGCTGAGTGAGCTGTGTGGATATTTGAATTTCACAGGTTTGGACATTTACAGTTCTAAATGTGTTCAAGATATTGATACGTCCTTGACCATTTGAGTAGAATCATTTTAGTATTGTTCCTAATGTTCATAGAAAACCTTAAATCCTAAAATCCTTTTACCCTAATAACATTTGTGTTCATTTCAGTGACTAACAAATGCGAGTGGATGATGGGATAACATGCAACTGGATGATTAAGGATAACAACACCTGGATCAAGACAGGCCCATATTGTGGAACTACATACACACCCTGCATTTGTATTGAGATTACGCATACACTTGCATATCACTGCAGTGAAGCAGGTACTAGTCAGATTTAGTTTTATTATTCAGTAAATACATTTGTAATTTGTGAAAACCATAGTGTTTATGGCCCAAGTTCATTTTAAAACAGCAACATAGAATGTTGTAAACTAGGATAAAAAATAAACAATAGAGAAATGTCCAGAGTTAGATGGTTTTAAAACTCCTTTAACATCTAAGTTCCAGGGACCTCATGTCCAGAATCTACTAAAGCCACACTAACATCGGCCTCCAACCTCCTTCCTACATCCACCACTACTTCCACCACTCCTTTCACCTCCCCATGTACCTTCACCAGCCCTACCAATCCCATCTATGCTAACACCTCTTCTGGGATCCCAACCCTCACTGTGGAGCGCAAGATAAAAGATTACACCGGAATTAAACTCTATGCTTCTGCAACCACGGTAACACTACAACACGGCTATGAACAATGTAGGCATATTGCTGAGTTAGCACCACTCAACCACTATTCAAAAACAACCTGGCTGAACAAGCACCACTGCTGCAGAATAACACCAGCTCTCAGCTCCTGTCTTACTGCCATGTTAAATCAATAGACTGTTATACACCTCTTCCTAAACCCATAATCAATATTGAATCATAGTACTTGTATTTACACGATACATGATGCTGTTTAATATATGTGTTATCAACTGTCCACAGATATCATTGAGCAGCTTAGAGCCGGAAGCTGACCTGCAGGTGGACCTGCCTGCTGACCTCTTCTCAAGGCTGGACCCAACACTGACCAACAAGACTGTGACCTTCACCTTTACTGTGAACAACACTCCACCCGCCAGTCAGGTGACTTCACACACAAACTAAACACATATACTTTCACACACATGAAGCACGTACAGACAGACATGCTAAAACGTTTTCACTCATATTAAACACACATAAAAAACACACCCTGTCCCTATCTCTTTCTCTAGACTACAGAGGGACGCCTCGTCAATATCATCTTTGGTGTTGAGGTTGAGAACATTACCATGTCTAACCTGTCCACACCATTCAACATCAGCTTCAAACAGACCTATAACCAACGGTACCTATTGGCCACATCGACAAGTTGTCAGCATTCATATGATTTCTCATCTCACTAATCTTTATGCCGTGGTGATCTTCCTCAGGGGAATGCAACATGTGTTTACCTGAACCAGACAGGTAAACATATCTACATACATGACAATGTGTGAATGTACATTATGTTTAAATACATATATTAAAGTGTCTGAGTCACTCATATAGGGAGCTGGGTTCCTGATGGCTGCCACACCCTGACCCTCCCAGAACACGTGGTCTGTAGCTGTAACCACTTCTCCCTTTTCACCCTCATGGTATGTTGTCCTTTTCCTCTATTCCTGGAAACTACATTTGCATGTTTAGGACTGGATCTGTTTAGGACATTTGCATGAGAGTCATCTGAAAGACATTTATGACAGACATATTATTCATCTTGGTGCCATGGCATTTTATTGCACTTTTGTGTTTCCATTTTAACGTGTTCAAACACTTGACTAAAAGTGATGTCTAGATGGTAACATATTGTCAATGACGGCTGATGTTCCTGGCTCAGATCCCTGGTCTCGTCCCGAGTAAAGAGCACGCTCAGATCCTCAGAACGCTCAGCATAGTGGGAGGAGCCATCTCTGCCTTCTTCTGTGCCCTTACATTACTGACACACTGTCTGCAGCATGCGTGAGTCACCTGTGAATGAAGACCCCATTTAACTTTTCTAGACCACAAAGGATTTCCATTTTGTCCTAGTGGTTGGTTGTGTGGGTTCATAAACAGAAGGTTCAGACCCCTCATCTAGAGTTTCTCTCCTTGGCTCTCAGGAGCCAGGCGACTGATAAAGCCATGGTGATCCACCTCCAGCTGGTGGGCTCTCTGCTGCTGCTCAACCTGCTGCTGCTGGCCAGCATGTCCCTTGCCTGGGAGGACTCACTGCTGTGCAAAGTGCTGGGTGGCCTGCTGCACTACGCCCTGCTCACCTGCTTCTCCTGGATGGGCCTGGAGGCCCTGCACCTGTACCGCCTCCTGGTGCAGGTCTACAACACCTACACCAAGCACTACCTGCTGAAGATCAGCCTGCTGGGCTGGGGTACCCCTGCTTTTTAGTCATTTATCGTGCTGTTAATTCATTCAGTGAAGCACCTTGACATTGGTTGACAATTCAAAGTATACTGTATAAGTTAAATCCATGAATATCATAATGATTCAACTATAGAAGTTATGCGATAATAGCAAACCCTCTCCCATCCCCTCTCCCAGGGCTGTCAGGAGTGGTGGTGACGGTTGTAGCAGGGATCTGGACCCCATATGGCCTGAAAGACAACATGTGAGCTTAATGAAGATATGTAGTATCACGTACATGAATTTCAGAAGTCAAGACACTATTTGGATTTAATGTATGTCTGTCTCTCCCTCACAGGTGCTGGATGACATCTGATGTTGTGCTGTACTGCTCAGTCCTGGCCTATCTCATTGTGGTCTTATTTTTCAACGGAGGAATGTTCATCTTCACCATGACCACCATGTGTAGGATGAGATCTGGGATATCCCCCTTGCAGAAGACGAGGAACAAAAGGGACCGTCTGCAGCGTCCTGGGCCTCACCTGCATCCTGGGCCTCACCTGGGGCCTGGGCTTCTTCTCCATTGGCTACACCAACTATGTCATCCTCTATACCTTCACCATCCTCAACTCACTGCAAGGTAACGATCCCATCCATCAAACAGTATTACACCACTTAGCAGTTAATCTTTTGAATTTGAGAAATGATAAAAGAGCAGTTTATGGAGTATCGATCCAATGAAATTAAATACTTAGTGATTTCATATACAAAACCAACATGTTAAGCGTGGAATTGCACAATAAAGATTCAAAATCACAAGGTGATGGAACAGCCCTGTGTAGGTGTGAGAAATGCCACTGGTTCTAAACAAAATCAGGTTGTGTGATGATGTCACTTGTTCTTTCAGAAGAAACCTTGTTTCATAATGCACTTTTGTAAAGCTCTCTCTTGGAAGTCGCTTTGGATAAAAGTGTCTGCTAAATTAATACATGTAAATATATAATGCAAAACTGTTATTTTCCGTGTCATTTCCTGTTGCCTGCAGGCTTCTTTCTGTTTCTGTGGATTTGCATCAAAAGACGTAGAGAGGCAAAGGAGCACAGAAAGTCTGTTGTAACAAGCCAGGCAACGCTCACAACATCAGAGTCTCAAGTAAATAACTGAGGCCTCCTACAGGTTGTGTTGAAAACTACAATTCAGAGCACAATTAAAGGTACAATAGGTGAGATATTTTTCAGTCAAAAAAGTGTTTTCACCTAAACATGTTTAAGCTAGTTATCCCATTTTAGTCTTGTTTTCGAACTGATTTAGCATTTAAATTAACAATCGACAGATTGTGTAAGCAATCAAATACTTTCTCTCCTACAGAGTCCTTCTTTTAATCAGCATTTTGTGGTAAATGTTTTATGTCAGCATGATCTCTTGATTGTTGCACTGTCCTTTCATTTGAATTATAATGTAACGTAATTGTAGTTGGGATTGTTGCTGCACTGTGCCTGATAAAAATTGAAAGTTCCATGGCCCTTGAAATACTGTTCACTTTGAATCCTTGATTATCTAAAGTACTATTTGCTACTATTTGTTATTTGTATGTAACTTTGTATAAAAGTATCTAATAAATAAATACAATGCAATTAAAAAATGTGAATTTACACTGGTAAGAAAGCTAAAACATGACTTTTGTAGAAACTGATGATAGCCATAGTATGCATTATAAGTATGACAATCAAAGAAGCTGAAACAAATGAAAATAAAATATATCAGGTGCCATTGTTTAAAACAGATTAGCATCGGTGGAACTTCAAATGTTAAACAGTGACATATTTGACTGAATAAGTAATAAAGTCACATTTTCACAGCCATGTGTTTATTATAAGGGGGAATGAATGGACAAAACTCACAAGTATAGACCCTCCTTAACTTAAACAAGAACATACTACCGGCTTATATATACACTGTAAAAAAGGTTACAAAATATTTGTACATCTTGAGAACTGCAACACAGGCTTTCTTCCTCCCTTTGAAATAAAGGGATGAGGGTTCTAAATCCAGACTTGATAACATGGGAGAATGTGGACATGGCAGCCAGGGTTCAGGTCCCTGTTGACAATCTGAGGGTTCACATCCCCCTAACCATGAGTCTCCTTGGCCATCACCGCTCCCTGTTCCTGGAACAGCCCTGTGGGTTGCTCCTCCAGCTGGCCCCGTCCCACCCCAACCTCCCTCCGTAGACGCTCCAGCTCCTCCCTCTCCTCTCGTAGCCTCTCCCGTTCCACCAACACCTCTGCCCTCTCCCTCTGCGCCTCCTCCCTCTCTCTCCTCAGGCCGCGGGCCTCCTGCTCCTGAGCTCGTCTCAGAGCCTCCAGCTCCTCCTTCTCGGTGGCGGCCCTCCCTGGTGTTGGCTCGTCTCAGAGCGTCCAGGAGTTCCCTCTGCTGCTCCAGTGCCCGCGCCTCCTGCTGCTGCGCCTTCCTCAGAGCCTCCGTCAGCTCGCGCTCACGCTCCAACACACGCACCTCGCCATCAAACATGTCTGGTGGTTTTTTCAATGGAGTTAACACTATGAGTCATAATTATTTTAACAATACAGCCATCACCTGACAGACATGGACCCGCCAAACTCACCTTGATATTTCTCTGACACGTGTCGACGGACTGGGACCACTCCCCACATGGCTCTGGGTTTCTGCACTTCTCACTTTGGCCCTCCACTGCTTGGTGCTCCACTGCGTTCAGGCGTTCGTTATGACCTACGTAGATCAGCTCTGGCTCATTCTGACCCAACAGCTTCGCCAGCCGCCACTTCCTGCCTGTTGTGTCACTCAGCTCCTCCCCTTCCTGCAGAGGCTCCACAACACACGTCCGCTTGGCCTTCTTCGTTTTCCCCTTGACTGTGATCACACACACACACATCAGGTCATACACATATGGGTAAGGTGGGGCTTTGAGCCATGTGGTGGTTGGTGGTAGCTGGGCTCACCAGCAGCAGGGGACTTGAGCGTGGGGGAGGAGACAGTTGGAGGATCCTCTCTGGTGGGGTTCAGTGGTGGGGTGACAGCTCGCCGCTTCCTAAGGGTCAACCCAGGCTTGGGGCTCTGATCTGACATAGGACACACAACACTTTCTGTTTACTAGAATTAACTTAATAAACAGTTTGAGAAAGCAGCTTAGCTGGTTGTCATCCTCCGTTGTGCTGCTTAAACCCAAGCCCAGCACTCTGACATACGTTAATGGTATTAGGTTAGAAGCACTGGATTAGATCCCTCTTCCTTTACCTGTTTGCCTGGGAGATGCTATGCGAGGGGGCGTGTCCACAACACTGGAGACATCTTCTACTTGGCCTGGGGGAGTGGACTTACGGGTGTGACGTAGAGCTTGGCGTGTGGTCACTGGGCTAGGAGTAGAGCAAACCAGACCTGCAGACATTCCAGACAAAAACGATAACACTCAAAACCCAGATCCTGTGTAACCTTGCTCTGAACCCATCAACCAATAGTCCAATGAACCCAGCTTAATGTGACCCCCTCCTGCCTGCAGCAAACAGCCCTACCTTCTCCAAACGTACAGTACTGCTCTGAGGTAGCAGGTGGGTTGATGCTGCTGTAGCCGTGACACCGCTGACGGTGATTTGAGAAACCCCAGAGGTGGCAGCTTCCACGGGGGGGTCCACGAGAGCTGGGAGCTTCTCCCCGCACGACGGGCAGAATCTGAAGCCCAGGCTGCAGCTTAGAGCCACACTGAGGACAGAAATGAAGGAGCATTCTACAAACAAAAACAACATTGAGGTTATTCAATCGAATTTCAAGTCCAGTGCCTTTATGGAAAGATGGTTATCAACTAAAGGTTATTTCCAAGTGGAATTAAAGGTTATTGGCTAAAGCTAGTGCATAACTCTTTATAACTCGTGACTACTATCATGTCAGTAGCTCACGAGCCTGAGCCTCGTCCATAATTGTATATAGCGGGAAAAAGTTGTCCCTTACTTTGCAGCATGAGAAATACAAGGTCTTGCGTGAGAGCGTGAGCAATGCCCTTCACATAGATGTTACATAGGTAAAACACATTTTTGTTGTTTTTCTTGTCTGTATTTGCATTTTATGTTTGCATCTTATTTGCTCTCATATTCATCTTCTAAACCACAGAAGTCATGTTAACTGTCCACAGACCTACGAGCAGTGAAACCAACAGCATGACAGAACCCTCAACAGCATTCTGGACCACAGCAGTTTGAGATCATGGGGACATTTGGATTCTAGTTTTTTCTCCTCAATTTAAGTTTGGATTATCAAGTGCTCAGTAGGACACTTAAGAAAATAAAACACATTTTCAACTTCCATTTGCTTTTTATCCCTATTGATGCATGTCATGTTCAGATAATTATAATCACTACTCTGTTTCAGCGACCACAACTCTGGAGCAGGGAATCACTCCGATAATTGCATCCAAGGTTTCTTAAATGTTTTTCTCTATTACATTTCCTGGGGGTTTTCCTTGGGGGTTTAGGTTGGTTTAGGTGCACCTAATGTGAAGCTCTCTGTGACATGCTGGGCTATACACATACATTTGTTTGATTAACTGCTCAAAAAATGCAAGTGTTCAGTATTCTTCAGTATTCTGCTTCTGTTTATTCTCAGGTTTAGCATCTCTCCCATCTGTCTCTCTAGGATGCTGCTATACTCAGACTCAGATAAAGTGTCAATGCAATCTTCCCCCTGACCTGAACAAAAACTGTTCCATATTATTGTGTGTAGGATATTCCTTATTAGGTGTACTTGTCTTTGACAACACAACCTATTGTTCTCTCTGATATATATGTATTAGTATTTAAGGTTTCTCCGGAAGGAGAAAAAACATTGTTTTGGGTGATATTATTATTCTAGTGCAATGGGAGTCAATGGCAGCCCCTAGACCAGTAATGTAAAACGTTTAGAAATGTGGCCAAATTATTAACATAAGGATGAATTTGCACCTATGGCACATATTTAATGTGTTCATAAATAAGTGCCACATTGCCCTAGGGACTTGATCTGTTCCACACAGGAGGAAGACAGTACAACATGTTACCATGTGCAAAGGCAACTTAATATTTCAAAAAATGATTAAATTAATGGAAATCTAATTAATCGCTGACTCTATTATAATGCTTTACACATCCGCCGGTCTAAAACTGATAAAACCCCCACCCTGACTCCTTGGCTTTAAGCAAAATCCCTTGAGGACCTTGTAATTACATTTCCGATTTTGTATGCAATGGTAAAAAGTTATCCAAATCCATGGCGCTACAGGCCACGCCCCAATTGTCAATTTTCAAAGTGATGGTATTTCCACCCCATGAGTCTAAAATGTCAGAAACTATACATGCTTATTTATCATGGTAAATCATACAGTGGTGACCCATACAGTCCGCCATGTACGGTGAACATTTAGAAAAATGTACGAATGTGTTCTTATGAACCATGACTCCAATTGACTTAAAATTCGATATGTATGTGTAGGCCACATTATGTAGTTATGCTAGTTTGAGACCACAATGTTTACACTGCTACACTGTTAGTTATACTGTTGCAGCGTTTATTACCCTGCTACTCTGTTACACTTGTAATGTTATACTGTTTCCCTGCTATACTGTTATAGTTTCACACTGCACACACTTAAACTACAGTTTCATCAATTATACGTGAGCATAAGAGATAATAACATCTTCCTGTTTCCAGGGAGTTCTGTGATCAACGTGGTCAGTGCTAACTATGGACGCACAGACAATGTGACCTGCATCTCTGGTCAAACAGCAAAAAAGATTGAAAAGACTGACTGCATCATTTCCGAAACCTCATCGTTGGTGGCTAGCATGTAAGACACACACATACACACCATGTAAGACACACACGCACGCACCATGTAAGACACACACATACACACCATGTAAGACACACACATACACACCATATAAGACACACACATACACATTAGTAAGACACACACATACACACCATATAAGACACACACATACACATTAGTAAGACACACACATACACACCATGTAAGAAACACACACATACACACCATGCAAGACACACACACACCATGGACACACAGACACTCACATTTTGCTCCTCTCACCTTCCCAGATGCGATGGAAAGACAAACTGTTCTCTGGTCACCAAAGTTTTTTCAAATTTGTTTACTGATTTCTGTTATGGAACCAACAAATACCTGCATGTGAACTACACCTGCATTCCCTCAAGTTAGTATTGTGTGTGTGTTTGAGTGTGTGTGTGTGTGTGTGTGTGTGTGTGTGGTGTGTGTGTGTGTGTGTGTGTGTGTGTGTGTAGACCATTGACACTGACATATATTTGTACTATTTCAGTTTCAGAGACAACAGTGATCTGTGAAGGTCAGCAGACCACCCTGAACTGTGGTACGTTGTTACATTGAATGCTGTTGTATATGTATGTGTAGGCAATATGTAGTTATGCTAGTTTAAGACCACAATAGCTATGTGAATAAGAGTGAATGCAATTAGGAAGATGTTGAAACTCAGTGCTCTGAGTTGGTGCATGTCAATTTAAGCAGATTTTGCCTTTTAAACTTCTAGGTTAAAAACAAATCAGATTTGATTGGAACAGTCCCTTTTATACATTTAGCAAATCATTTTTATTTGTTTTGATTCAGAACTGCTCAATAACTGCTCAAAAATACAAGTGAAACTCTAGCTCAGAAAGTATTCTGCTTTCTGTTTATTCTAAGGTTCTATCTTCAGCATCTCTCCCATCTGTCTCTCTAGGATGCTGCTATACTCAGACTCAGATAAAGTGTCAATGCAATCTTCCCCCTGACCTGAACAAAAACTGTTCCAACTTATTGTGTGTAGGATAATCCTTATTCTCAGGTACATATTTTGTTTATTTTCTAGTGAAGGAAAATTACTACTGTTTGTGGTCTGAAAATAATAATAAGATTATGCAAGAATCATCCATCAATAACCATTGCCAGAAATGGAAGAAGACAAACAAACATTTCTCAAATTATTATATGGAGTTATGCACATGTAACCAGACAGAACATTATGCATGGTATAACTGCACTCAAGAAACAGGTGAGGTTCAATATTCTGCTTTCTGTTTATTCTAACGTTTAGATTTAATTAATAGCATCTATCCTATTGGTTTCTGCAGATGAGTGTGGATGCTGCCACGAACAGGCTCAGATCACATGTAAAACAGAATGTCCCGAGAAAGTGAAAGAGCTGTGTGGATATTTGAACTTCACAGGTTTGGACATTTACAGTTCTGAATGTGTTCATAATATTGGTACGTCATTTTTGTAATGTTCATAGAAAACCTTAAATCTTTCAAACCTTTTCACCTAATAACATTTGTGTTAATTTCAGCGAATATGAAATGCGAGTGGTATGATGGGAGAACATGCAACTGGATGATTCAGAATACAACAACCTGGATCAAGACAGGCCCATATTGTGGAACTACATACACACCCTGCAATTGTAAAGAGATTGAGGATACACTTGCATATGACTGCAGTGAAGCAGGTACTAGTCAGATTTAGTTTTATTATTCAGTAAATACATTTGTAATTTGTGAAACCATAGTGTTTATGGCCCAAGTTTATTTTAAAACAGCAACATAGAATGTTGTAAACTAGGATAAAAAAGAAACAATAGAGAAATGTCGAGAGTTAGATGGTTTTAAAACTCCTTTAACATCTAATTTCCAGGGATCCCATGTCCAGAATCTACTAAAGCCACACTAACATCGGCCTCCACCCTCCTTCCTACATCCACCACTACTTCCACCACTCGTTTCACCTCCCCATGTACCTTCACCAGCCCTACCAATCCCATCTCTGCTACCACCTCTTCTGGGATCCCAACCCTCACTGTGGAGCGCAAGATAAAAGATTACACCGGAATTCAACTCTATGCTTCTGCAACCACGGTAACACTACAACACGGCTATGAACAATGTAGGCATATTGCTGAGTTAGCACCACTCAACCACTATTCAAAAACAACCTGGCTGAACAAGCACCACTGCTGCAGAATAACACCAGCTCTCAGCTCTTGTGTTACTGCCATATTAAATCACTAGACTGTTATACACCTCTTCCTAAACACAATCAATATTGAATCATAGTACTTGTATTTACACGATACATGATGCTGTTTAATATATGTGTTATCAACTGTCCACAGATATCATTGAGCATCTTAGAGCCGGAAGCTGACCTGCAGGTGGACCTGCCTGCTGACCTCTTCTCAAGGCTGGACCCAACACTGATCCACAACACTGTGACCTTCACCTTCACTGTGAACAACACTCCACCTGCCAGTCAGGTGACTTCACACACAAACTAAACACATATACTTTCACACATGAAGCACGTACAGACAGACATGCTAAAACGTTTTTACTCATATTAAACACACATAAAAACACACCCTGTCCTGTCTCTTTCTCTAGACTACAGAGGGACGTCTCGTCAATATCATCTTTGGTGTTGAGGTTGAGAACATTACCTTGTCTAACCTGTCCACACCATTCAACATGAGCTTCAAACAGACCTATAACCAAACGGTACCTGTTGGCCACATAGACAAGTTGTCAGCATTCATAAGATTTCTGAGCTTACTAATCTTTATGCCGTGGTGATCTTCCTCAGGGGAATGCAACATGTGTTTACCTGAACCAGACAGGTAAACATATCTACATACATGACAATGTGTGAATGTACATTATGTTTAAATACATATATTAAAGTGTCTGAGTCACTCATATAGGGAGCTGGGTTCCTGATGGCTGCCACACCCTGACCCTCCCAGAACACGTGGTCTGTAGCTGTAACCACTTCTCCCTTTTCACCCTCATGGTATGTTGTCCTTTACCTCTATTCTTGGAAACTACATTTGCATGTTTAGGACTGGATCTGTTTAGGACATTTGCATGAGAGTCATCTGAAAGTCCTTTATGACAGACATATTATTCATCTTGGTGCCATGACATTTTATTGCACTTTTGTGTTTCCATTTTAATGTTTTCAAACACTTGACTAAAAGTGATGTCTAGATGGTAACATATTGTGAATGACGGCTGATGTTCCTGGCTCAGATCCCTGGTCTCGTCCCGAGTAAAGAGCACGCTCAGATCCTCAGAACGCTCAGCATAGTGGGAGGAGCCATCTCTGCCTTCTTCTGTGCCCTTACATTACTGACACACTGTCTGCAGCATGCGTGAGTCACCTGTGAATGAAGACCCCATTTATCTTTCCTAGAACACAAAGGATTTCCATTTTGTCCTAGTGGTTGGTTGTGTGGGTTCATAAACAGAAGGTTCAGACCCCTCATCTAGAGTTTCTCTCCTTGGCTCTCAGGAGCCAGGCGACTGACAAAGCCATGGTGATCCACCTCCAGCTGGTGGGCTCTCTGCTGCTGCTCAACCTGCTGCTGCTGGCCAGCATGTCCCTTGCCTGGGAGGACTCACTGCTGTGCAAAGTGCTGGGTGGCCTGCTGCACTACGCCCTGCTCACCTGCTTCTCCTGGATGGGCCTGGAGGCCCTGCACCTGTACCGCCTCCTGGTGTGGGTCTACAACACCCACACCAAGCACTACCTGCTGAAGATCAGCCTGCTGGGCTGGGGTACCCCGGCTTTTTACTCATTTATCGTGCTGTTAATTCATTCAGTGAAGCACCTTGACATTGGGTGACAATTCAAAGTAAACTGTATAATCCATGAACATCATGGATTTAATGTTATCAAACCCCCTCCCATCCCCTCTCCCAGGGCTGTCAGGAGTGGTGGTGACGGTTGTAGCAGGGATCTGGACCCCATATGGCCTGACAGACGGCATGTGAGTTTACTGAAGATGTGGAATATCACATACATGAATTTTGGAAGTCAAGACACTATTTGGATTTAATGTATGTCTGTCTCTCCCTCACAGGTGCTGGATGACATCTGATGTTGTGCTGTACTGCTCAGTCCTGGCCTATCTCATTGTGGTCTTACTTTTCAACGGAGGAATGTTCATCTTCACCATGAGCACCATGTGTAGGATGCGATCTGGGATATCCCCCTTGCAGAAGACGAGTAACAACAGGGCCGTCTGCAGCGTCCTGGGCCTCACCTGCATCCTGGGCCTCACCTGGGGCCTGGGCTTCTTCTCCATTGGCTACACCAACTATGTCATCCTCTATACCTTCACCATCCTCAACTCACTGCAAGGTAACAATCCCATCCCTCAAACAGTATTACACCACTTAGCAGTTCAATCTTTTGAATTTGAGAAATTGAATTATAAAAGAGTAGTTTATGGAGTATCGATCCAATTACCTTAAATACGAAGTGATTTCATATACAAAACCAACATGTTACGCCTGGAATAGTATGGTGTTAGTTACATTGAATTGCATTATAAAGATGCAACATCACACAGCCCTGTGTAAGTGTGATACATTGCCACTGGTTCTAAACAAGATCAGGTCATGTGATGATGTAACATGTTGTTTCATACTGCAAAACTGTTGTCTTCCGTGTCATTTCCTGTTGTCTGCAGGCTTCTTTCTGTTTCTGTGGATTTGCATCAAAAGACGTAGAGAGGCAAAGGAGCACAGAAAGTCTGTTGTAACAAGCCAGGCAACACTCACAACATCAGAGCCTCAAGTAAATAACTGAGGCCTCCTACAGGTTTTGTTGAAAACTACAATTCAGGGCACAATTAAAGGTACAATAGGTAAGATGTATTTTTGTTAAAAAAAAGTGTTGTCACCTAAACATGTTTAAGCCAGTTAGGCGCTCTGAGAGTTCTTTAGCCACTTGTGGAATTTCTAATTCTGACAATGCCTGGAACAAGATAGCTTGAACATAATTGGCTATAAAATGTGGGGCGCTTCAAATATTTTTTATTGATGTTACTTATTGTACCTTTAAAGAAACTAGTTTTGTTTTTGAACTGATTTAGCATTTAAATTAACAATCGACGGATTGTGTAGAGCAATCAAATACTTTCTCTTCTACAGAGTCCTTCTTTTAATCAGCATTTTGTAGTAAATGTTTTATGTCAGTATGATCTCTTGTTAATGTTGCACTGTCCTATCCTTTGAATCATATGTCATGTAACTGTAGTTGGGACTGTTGTTGCACTGTGCCTGATGAAAATAGACAGTTCCATGGCCCTTACCACTGAAATACTGTTCACTTCTAATCCTTGATTATCTACAATACTATCTACTACTATTTGTTATGTGTTTGTCACTTTGTATAAAAGCATCTACTAAATAAATACAATGCAATATACAAATGTGAATCTACAATGGTAAGAAAGCTAAAACAGGACTTCTGTAGAAACTGATGATAGCCATAGCATTATAAGTATGACAATCGAAGAAGCTGAAACAAATGAAAATACAATATATCAGGTGCCATTGTTTAAAACAGATTAACATTGATGGAACTTCAAATGTTGTACATTGACAGATTTGACTGAATAAGTAATAAAGTCCCATTTTCACAGCCATTTGTTTATTGTAAGGGGGAATAAATGGGCAAAACTCACAGGTACAGACCCTCCTTAACGTAAACAAGAACATACTACCGGCTTATATATACTGTAAAAAAGTTACTAAATATTTGTACATCTTGAGAACTGCGACATAGGCTTCCTCCTTCTTCCTCCCTTTGAAATAAAGGGATGAGGGGTTCTTGATCCAGACTTCATAACATGGGAGAATGTGGACATGGCAGCCAGGGTTCAGATCCCTGTTGACAATCTGAGGGTTCACATCCCCCTAACCATGAGTCTCCTTGGCCATCACCGCTCCCTGTTCCTGGAACAGCCCTGTGGGTTGCTCCTGTTGTAGAAATGAGACTGGCTCTTTTCAGAAGGTTTTACAAAATAGACACTAGAGACAGAATATCTTTCAAGGCTACGTGGCTCGGTAGTTTTATTCAGCAAGGCAGATGCAGCATACACAGGTTCAAAAAGTAATCAAAAAGCCCTCTATTTCCTTGGACATTTCATTTTATAGACAAAAAACGGATCAGACCCCCGCCCTCTATGATACAATGACATAACCCTCTACAAGGTTCTAGAAGGTTCTTTAACCCCTTCCTATCCACCCCAAAACTGCGTGCGCACCCCCTTGGCTCATAAAGTGTTGACAACTTATCTCTTCTACTGGAAGGCCCAAAACCTCCACCTCCCTGCTAAATGTTCAGACGAAGGTCCCGTCAACAACTCCTTATACTGACTTAAAGTGAGAAGTGTTTTCAACGCTCACGGTCCAACACACGCACCTCGCCATCAAACATGTCTGACACGTGTCGACGGACTGGGACCACTCCCTACATGGCTCTGGGTTTCTGCAGTTACAACCTCACATTGGCCCTCTACTGCTTGGTGCTCCACCGCCTTCAGGCGTTCGTTATGTCAGCTTCGTGGTGATCTGTACTGGGTGGTCCTCCTCCAGCGTTACCTCCACTACAAGAAACATTGACAAGTCGAATCATGTGGTGTTCTACTGCCTTCCCGGTACTCCACATGTCGACCACCTGGACAGTACCTGAAAACATGGCCGTACCCTGCCAGATACACCTAAACACACCAATAAACATACCTGCAGTACTTTACCTATAATACTATCTACAAACACAGGTTAGTGAGGTTGAGACTATCCAAAGTGAGTAGAAAAAACGTCTTTCTTCGTCTACACTACCAGACAGGCACACTCGTTCTCAAGTGTCCTTTCAGAGTTCCTCTCCAATGAGAGGGCTCCAGTACTCACTATTCTACAGGCCAGCTGCAGCACTGCTGTCTCAGACAGGAGCCCCCCCTGTTCCTTCAGGACAACCTGGAGCGTCTGGCCCATGCTGGGGACAATCAGAAACCTACGAGGAAACACAGCACAATCAAACACACATGCATACAGGCCCTTTGGATATACACAGGTCTCCTACATTAGACAAACTCATACACACCTGTAGATGTCTGCATGTAGCCCAAAACCCACACAGGTCAAAATGCCAAGAAAGTCCATCTTAGTGCGCTTCATCCATTTGTCCACTGGGGGAAGACCTAGCATCATTGGTAAAGTAACCTCAGGAAAACGGACCCAACCTCTTCAAAGCACATGTCCTGAGCCTCACCAGATGTGGGTTTTGCAGCTCTCTGAAGGAAGTTCTGCTCATTAAAGATCCTCCCATCTTTAGGGCCCTGTGTAGTAAAGAAATAGGTGAAGCAACAATGCTGACACACAGACCAAGCTGCACCTTGCACTCACCAGACCTGGCTGCACTCTATAGTCAGCTCTGTACTCACCAGTTTGAGGACATGTCTGCAGTCACACACACGTCAGGTCATACACATATGGGTAAGGTGGGGCTTTGAGCCATGTGGTGGTTGGTGGTAGCTGGGCTCACCAGCAGCAGGGGACTTGGGCGTGGGGGAGGAGACAGTTGGAGGATCATCTCTGGTGGGGTTCAGTGGTGGGGTGACAGCTCGCCGCTTCCTAAGGGTCAACCCAGGCTTGGGGCTCTGATCTGTCAATAGGACACACAACACTTTCTGTTTACTAGAATTAACTTAAGAAGCCAGTTGGAGAAGGCAGCTTAAGCTGGTTGTCATCCTGTTGAGACCATTATAGTGTGTGGTTGTTGTGCTGCTTTAACCCAAGCCCAGCACTCTAGCATAGGTTAATGGTATTAGGTTAGAAGCACGGGATTAGACAGGTGAACTTCCCTCTTCATTTACCTGTTTGCCTGGGAAACACATGACAAAAACATCTAAGGGGAGCCAAAAGGCTGAAACTTAACGTAACACGCCAACGCATTCATAGTTTCGAGACTATTTCACATTTTTGAGTGATGTCAGACATACATGACAGGTCACATTTAATGAACTATTAATTAACATGTTTCATCCTACCTTTCTTCTCATATTCTTCCCACACATAAATACATGGAAACATGTCAAACATATTTGTATGGCATCTTTCTTGTCAGTATTTGCATTTTTACCTTGTGTTTGCATTTTATTTGCTCTAATACGCATCTTCTAAAGCACAGCAGTCATGTATTGTAACGGTCCACAGACCTACGAACAGTGAAACCACCAGCATAACAGAACCTCAGCAGCATTGTGGACCACAGCAGTTTGAGATCATGGGGACATTTTGGATTCTAGTTTTTCTACTGAACTTGAGTTTGATTATTAAGCTCTCAGGTAGGACACTAAATGAAATCATACCATTAACATATACACCAAACCTTCCTCCATACACAAAGCATATTCACATGTTTACTACATTCCTTTTTAAACTTGTTATACAACGAGTTATGCTAAACCTCTCAACTCAGTTATACAGTGTGTAGAATTATTTGTTTTCCTGCAACCATGATGAAGTGTTATTTGATTGGAAATATAAAGGAAATATATGTTTAGTGTTAAACATATAGGAAACATTAAATAGACAAAAACTGTTCCAAATTATTATGTGTAGGATCATCCTTATTCCCTTGTAAAATATTTTGTTTATTTTCTAGGGGAATCCAGTGACAACTGGGAATACTGTGTGGAGGTAAATGGTCAAATCAAAACAACATTTAAAAAACAAACAAACAAACCGAAATGGGAAATAGCAGTAGAGCCTAACACTTCTATGGAGTTATGTACGTGTACACAGGAAGGATCGTCTCAGAAGTATACATGCACTAAAAAAACAGGTGAGGTTCAGTATTCTGCTTTCTGTTTATTCTTACATTTAGATTTAATTGTCTATAGTATCGGTTTCTGCAGATATGTGTGGATGCTGCCACGAATCACATGTAAAAGCCAATGTTCCTGGAATGTGAATCTCTTCACATTGATGATACAACTACAGTCGCTTATGACTGCATTGCCGGAGGTACTAGTCAAATGTTGTTTTATTATTTAGTAAATACATTTGTAATTTGTAAAATGTGTGTGTTAATGGCACAAGTTCCCTTTAAAACAGAAACATAAAAATAATAAAGACATGTTATTCCACAGATGGATGGTTTTAAAACGTATTTAAAATCTAATTTCCAGGGACCCCATGTCTAGTAACCTCTACTAAAGTCCCACTAACATCGGCCTCCACCTTCCTGCCTACCTCCATCACTACTTCCACCACACCTTTCACCTCCACATGTACCTTCACCCCCCCTACCACCGTCAACACCTCTACAACCGTCACAACCTCTACCACTTCTACCACCTCTACCACTTCTACCACCTCTACCACCCCTTTCACCCCTACCACCTCCACCACCCCTACCACCTCTACCAACTCCACCACCCTTACCACCTCTACCACCTCTACCAACTCCACCACCTCTACCAACTCCACCACCCTTACCACCTCTACCACCTCTACCACCCCTACCACCCCTACCACCCCTACCACCCCTACCACCCCCACCACCTCTACCACCTCTACCATCCCTACCACCTCTACCACCCCTACCACCTCTACCACCCCTACCACCTCCACCACCTCTACCACCTCTACTATCCCTACCACCTCTACCACCTCTACCACCTCTAACAGCCCTACCACCTCTACCACCTCTACCATCCCTACGACCTCTACCACCTCTACCACCCCTACCACCCCTACCACCTCTACCACCTCTACCATCCCTACCACCTCTACCACCTCTACCAGCCCTACCACCTCTACCACCTCTACCACCCCTACCACCCCTACCACCTCTACCACCTCTACCATCCCTACTACCTCTACCACCTCTACCACCTCTACCACCTTTACCACCCCTACCACCCCTACCACCTCCACCACCCATACCACCTCCACCACCCCTACCACCTCCACCACCCCTACCACCGTCACCACATCTACCACCCATACCACCTCTACCACCGTCACCAGCCCGACCACTACCATCTCTGATACCACCTCTTTTGGGATCCCATCCTCATCCTCTGCCACAGAAGAGTATGGCCCCACCCTCACTGTGGAGCGCAAGATAAAAGATTACACTGGAATGAAACTCCATGTTTCTGCAACCACGGTAACAGTACAACATGGCTATGAACAAAGTAGGCATATTGCTGAGTTAGCATCACTCAACCACCATTCAAAAACAACATGACTGAACAACAAACAAGCACCACTGCTGCAGAATAACACCAGCTCACAGCTCCTGTCTTACTGCCATGTTAAATCAATACACTGTTATACACCTCTTCCTAAACCCATAATCAATATTGAATCATAGTACTTGTATTTACATGATACATGATGCTGTTTAATATATGTGTTATCAACTGTCCACAGATATCATTGAGCAGCTTAGAGCAGGAAGCTGACCTGCAGGTGGACCTGCCTGCTGACCTCTTCTCAAGGCTGGACCCAACACTGACCCACAGAACTGTGACCTTCACCTTCACTGTGAACAACACTCCACCTGCCAGTCAGGTGACTTCAGACACAAACTAAACACATATACTTTCACACACATGAAGCACGTACAGACATACTAAAACATTGTCACTCATATTAAACACATAAGAGCACACCCTGTCCTTATATCTTTCTCTAGACTACAGAGGGACGTCTCTACAATATCATCTTAGGTGTTGAGGTTGGGAACATTACCATGTCTAACCTGTCCACACCATTCAACATCAGCTTCAAACAGAACTATGACAAAACGGTACCTATTGGCCACATCGACAGTTGGCATAAGTTGTTGGCATTCATATGATTTCTGAGCTCACTAATCTTTATGCCGTGGTGATCGTCCTCAGGGGAATGCAACATGTGTTTATCTGAACCAGACAGGTAAACATATCTACATACATGACAATGTCTGAATGTACATTATGTTTAAATACATATATTAAAGTGTCTGAGTCACTCATATAGGGAGCTGGGTTCCTGATGGCTGCCACACCCTGACCCTCCCAGAACACGTGGTCTGTAGCTGTAACCACTTCTCCCTTTTCACCCTCATGGTATGTTGTCCTTTACCTCTATTCCTTGGAACTATATTTGCATGTTTAGGACTGGATCTGTTTAGGACATTTGCATGAGAGTCATCTGAAAGTCCTTTTTGACAGACATATCATTCATCTTGGTGCAATGCCATTTTATTGCACTTTTATGTTTCCATTTCAAACACTGTTCAAACACTTGACTAAAGGTGATGTCTAGATGGTAACACATTGTGAATGACGGCTGATGTTCCTGGCTCAGATCCCTGGTCTCGTCCCGAGTAAAGAGCACGCTCAGATCCTCAGAACGCTCAGCATAGTGGGAGGAGCCATCTCTGCCTTCTTCTGTGCCCTTACATTACTGACACACTGTCTGCAGCATGCGTGAGTCACCTGTGAATGAAGACCCCATTTATCTTTCCTACACCACAAATGATTTCCATTGTAATCTAGTGGTTGGTTGTGTGGGTTCATAAACAGAAGGTTCAGACCCCTCATCTAGAGTTTCTCTCCTTGGCTCTCAGGAGCCAGGCGACTGACAAAGCCATGGTGATCCACCTCCAGCTGGTGGGCTCTCTGCTGCTGCTCAACCTGCTGCTGCTGGCCAGCATGTCCCTTGCCTGGGAGGACTCACTGCTGTGCAAAGTGCTGGGTGGCCTGCTGCACTACGCCCTGCTCACCTGCTTCTCCTGGATGGGCCTGGAGGCCCTGCACCTGTACCGCCTCCTGGTGCAGGTCTACAACACCCACACCAAGCACTACCTGCTGAAGATCAGCCTGCTGGGCTGGGGTACCCCTGCTTTTTACTCATTTATCGTGCTGTTAATTCAATCAGTGAAGCACCTTGACATTTGTTGACAATTCAAAGTATACTGTATAATCCATGAACATCATGGATTTTATGTTAGCAAACCCCCTCCAATCCCCTCTCCCAGGGCTTTCAGGAGTGCTGGTGACGGTTGTAGCAGGGATCTGGACCCCATATGGCCTGACAGACGGCATGTGAGTTTACTGAAGATGTGGAATATCACATACATGAATTTCATAAGTCAAGACACTATTTAGATTCAATGTATGTCTGTCTCTCCCTCACAGGTGCTGGATGACATCTGATGTTGTGCTGTACTGCTCAGTCCTGGCCTATCTTATTGTGGTGTTACTTTTCAACGGAGGAATGTTCATCTTCACCATGACCACCATGTGTAGGATGCGATCTGGGATATCCCCCTTGCAGAAGACGAGGAACAACAGGGCCGTCTGCAGCGTCCTGGGCCTCACCTGCATCCTGGGCCTCACCTGGGGCCTGGGCTTCTTCTCCATTGGCTACACCAACTATGTCATCCTCTATACCTTCACCATCCTCAACTCACTGCAAGGTAATGATCCCATCCATCGCCACAGTATTAGCAGTTAAATCTTTTGAATTTGAGAAATTGTAAAAGAGCAGTTTATGGAGTATCAATCCAATAAACAATAAAGATGCAAAATCACAAGGTGATAGAACAGCCCTGTGTACGTGTGAGAAATTGCCACTGGTTCTAAACAAGATCAGGTCATGTGATGAAGTCAGTTTCATAATGCACTTTTGTAAAGCTCTCTCTTGGAAGTCGCTTTGGATAAAAGTGTCTGCTAAATGAATACATGTAAATATATAATGCAAAACTGTTATTTTCCGTGTCATTTCCTGTTGCCTGCAGGCTTCTTTCTGTTTCTGTGGATTTGCATCAAAAGACGGAGAGAGGGAAAGGAGCACAGAAAGTCTGTTGTAACAAGCCAGGCAACGCTCACATCAGAGCCTCAAGTAACTGAGGCCTCCTACAGGTTGTGTTGAAAATTACAATTCAGAGCACAATTAAAAGGTACAATAGGTGAGATATTTTTCAGTAAAAAAAGTGTTGTCACCTAAACATTTTAAGTTTAAGCCAGTTAGGGCCTTTTAGTTTAGTTTTTGAACTGATTTAGCAGTTAAATTAACAATCAACAGATTGTGTAAAGCAATCAAATAATTTCTCTCCTACAGAGTCCTTCTTTTAATCAGCATTTTGTAGTAAATGTTTTGTCAGTATGATCTCTTGATTGTTGCACTGTCCTATCATTTGAATTATATGTAATGTAATTGTAGTTGGGATTGTTGTTGCACTGTGCCTGATAAAAATAGAGAGTTCCATGTCCCTTACCACTGAAATACTGTTCACTTCTAATCCTTGATTATGTACAGTACTATCTGCTACTTTTTGTGATTTGTATGTCACTTTGTACAAAATTATCTAAATAAATACAATGCAATATACAAATGTGAATCTACAAATCGTAAGAAAATCTCAAACAGGACTTCTGTAGAAACTGATAACCATAGCATTATAAGTATGACAATCAAAGAAGCTGAAACAAATGAAAATAGAATATATCAGGTGCCAATGTTTAAAACAGATTAACATTGGTGGAACTTCAAATGTTAAACAGTGACAGATTTGACTGAATAAGTAATAAAGTCCCACTTTCACAGCCATTTGTTTATTGTAAGGGGGAATGAATGGGCAAAACTCACAGGTATAGACCCTCCTTAACTTGAACAAGAACATTCTATCGGCTTATATATACTGTAAAAAAGTTACAAAATATTTGTACATCTTGAGAACTGCAACACAGGCTTTCTTCCTCCCTTTGAAATAAAGGGATGAGGGGTTCTAAATCCAGACTTCATAACATGGGAGAATGTGGACATGGCAGCCAGGGTTCAGGTCCCTGTTGACAATCTGAGGGTTCACATCCCCCTAACCATGAGTCTCCTTGGCCATCACCGCTCCCTGTTCCTGGAACAGCCCTGTGGGTTGCTCCTCCAGCTGGCCCCGTCCCACCCCAACCTCCCTCCGTAGACGCTCCAGCTCCTCCCTCTCCTCTCGTAGCCTCTCCCGTTCCACCAGCACCTCTGCCCTCTCCCTCTGCGCCTCCTCCCTCTCTCTCCTCAGGGCGCGGGCCTCCTGCTCCTGAGCTCGTCTCAGAGCCTCCAGCTCCTCCTTCTCGGTGGCGGCCTCCCTGGTGTTGGCTCGTCTCAGAGCGTCCAGGAGTTCCCTCTGCTGCTCCAGTGCCCGCGCCTCCTGCTGCTGCGCCTTCCTCAGAGCCTCCGTCAGCTCGCGCTCACGCTCCAACACACGCACCTCGCCATCAAACATGTCTGGTGGTTTTTTCAATGGAGTTAACACTTTATTATTCACATTATTCAATAATACAGTCATCACCTGGCAGACATGGACCCACCAAACTCACCTTGATATTTCTCTGACACTCTCATCTTCCCCATGGGCCTGGCTTGGCCCTCTTTGACAGGGGTGCTGTATGCACCTTTAGAGAGGCGTTTCTTGCTGTGACTTTCCATGCGCGCATGGGCGTCTGGGTGCTTCTTGGACAAGTGGCGATGCAGATTGCTGGTGCTGCTATGGTGCTGAATCTTCTCCAAGCATATTAAACACAGAGCTCGTTTCTGGTCCTCCAGGCGCTCATAGTGAGTCCATATTGAACTCCACTTCCGTGTTGATGGACTGGGACCACTCCCCACATGGCTCTGGGTTTCTGCAGTTACAACCTCACTTTGGCCCTCCACTGCTTGGTGCTCCGCCGCCTTCAGGATTCCGTTGATGGCGTTCGTTATGTCGGCTTCATTCACCGTGGTGATCTGTACTGGGTGGTCCTCCTCCAGCGCTACCTCCACTACAAGAAACATTGACAAGTCGTTTAGAATCCGTTTAGAACCCACAAAAGTTCTCGTAACATACTACTGGGGATGATCTCAAACCCAAACATCCCTGCAACACCCGGCCTAGGTTTAATATCACTTGGATTAGTTGGATAGCCTACTTGTAATGTATAATCATATAATTTAATTTAATTGTCAGTCTAGGCCCTTTTCCAGGAGGAAGTGCATAACGTTATGGAAGACCTTGCGTCCACAATTGATTAATAGTTGAAAGGCGCACAGTGTATCGATACTCAGCGAGTGGTAAATGAACACATCACCGCACTTATATGATACATCAGCGGACACTCACTTAGAAGGACTGGTTAGCCGGCTAGGTTGCTGCTAACTAGAAGTGTCTGGCGGGGTTTGGTGTTTAGCAATGGTAACGTTACCTACAATATGTAACCATACCAGAAGTGTATTCGTCTCCACTGTTTGTAATCATCGGTTCACTTTCTTCTCCTGTCCCAGTGCTTGGCCTGATGTTTGTTGCCGCGCTGCTGAACTCTTTCGGGTGTTTGGTACGCATATGCCGGAGCATGTTAGTGGTGTGCCCGTTGTAAACGACGATCTCCATGCACAACAAACAGTGTACTTTCTTCTCATTTAAAACCCTGAAAAATGTCCATACCACACTTCTTTTTCTCGGAGCCATTTTAGCTAGCAGTTTACAAAATGACTGGTTGGCCTGTGTTGGAAATGCTTGGCTGCCCCCTATCGTAATGGTGGTGGTATTAACAGAACCAAATCTCGCGCTGTCCGACTACGGATGTCCACGAGACTACCCACCCAGCAAATATTCAGTAATTGAACTAAAACGTTGCATTTGGTCAGTACATGCCCCCCCAAAATAAAAAGATTTGAAAACAAAAGCCAACTTAAACAAAGAAAGGGCAATATTGTTGACATACTGTCCAGTCACTTTCCTAATTAACACAGTATTAACTATGGAATGGATCAATTTAGCAAGTCATTTTCATCATGATTACCTTGTTTGAGGCCTCCCAGTTTATATAAGACCCTCAGATATAACATAATTCATAACACCACAGATATTCGCACACACACTTAAACACTTGGGATATACATCAGAAGAAAATGGTGGGGATTTATTAATTAGAATAACAACAATATAAGCACCAGTCCTGACAAAAGTCTCATGTTAAACAGTGATATCACCAGGTCAAAGTGAAGTATAATAGCTTATACCAAAAATATAAATATGCGTCTTAAAACTCTGTACATCTTAATGTACTGAACATGTACTCATTAAATACACCAAACTAACTTTACGTCAGTAGAACACAAACTAATTTCTTTAAATAAATACAGCTCAGTACAATCTTTCAGACAAATCCACTTAGGAATCTAGATATACATGTTGGTTTCCAAAGCAGCACACTTGTGTTAATTAGCAGAACTTTAGCAGAAATGTAATTACTTGTAAAACTGATCATTAAGGGCATAGTTCAAGTACTTTGAAGTCAAAAACTGCAAAACGGTTAGCTCAAGGACTTATCAGGTGATATATTCAAGTGAGCATGCATATTAACTTTAACTCTAATGCCGTGGTTTTTGAAAGCAAGAAATTATTGGTTTCTGTGTGATAAACACCTGAGTATGTTGCGATCATCATTTGCACCTAATGCAACATGATTTACTAAATAATCCAGTAATCTTGTATCCTAAATCAAGATACTTCCAGCTCCCCACCTCTCTACCTCCAGCCTTAACATATTCACAGAAACAGCTGTTTCAATCCTACCACATCCAGGAAGATGGATCCTATTGGCTGCTGAGCTGATTAGAGACATTGTTGATGTGAAGACCAGTGTGAGACTAACTTTAAATCCTTTAAACTCACTCTTTCTAAGGAGACCAGTGGTTAGACAGCAATATGTAAATATGTGGCTATATTCAGCCAAGTCAAAGACACTAATCCAGACAGTGTACATTTGATAAAAGATTAGAAATGTAAACACGCAGTATACACAGTACACAACCCTCAGCCTGAGCCTCTGTGTAGCAGTGAGAAAAGGAGGGTGATCAGTTCTTATTTCTCTGGAGCGCCTCACACAGGTTGTGGTTGGGATCTGGTTCCTGGGTCATGACCTCCACGCTCTCCCACTCGCCACTGCGGCTCGACAGCTTCACAGCCTCCACCACTGTTTGTACATACAACCCATCCTCAAATGTCGCTGCCATAGCAACCGGCCCCCTTGCCCATGACCGGCGCTCCTCGTGTGCTTGGAAGGCGTGTCTCAGGGCTGTTACCATGGAGCCTAGCCCCCGCAGGTGTGGAAGGGGGAGGTCCTGGCCCTCTGGCCCAACATCGCCACTCTCCCCTAGCAAGAGTTCTTCTCCACTGGCCCCGTTAAGCTGGCCAAACAGCTCTGTTCCCCTGGCAACCAGCCTGCCTGCTGAGCCCACCACCATTACCTCATGCACAAAAGCCCCAGGCATGTTGAAGTTCAGTGTCACCGTGCAGCACACACCTCCAGGCTCGGAGCCAGGACCGGAGCCAGGACCAGAGCTAGCCTCACCCATCAGCATCTGGAAGAAGCAGAAGTCATCGCTGGTGACCCGGCGAATGCCATGGATGGAGCTGTTCTGCCTGACGAAGGTGCGTAAAAGGCCGTGCACCCGGCGAGCCCGCGCCCTGGTCAGGTGACTCAGCAGGTCTATGATGGCGGAGCCGACTGTGTGAAGCCCGCCCCCTCCCATTAACTCCTCACAGGTCCAACCGTATGATTGGTCGAGGAGGCTGGGGCCGTAGACGCGCACGTCGCACACCTGCAGCTCGCCCACGTATCCCTTGGCCAGGAGCTGGCGCATTAACACAAACGCAGGCAGGAAGCGGAGCGTGTTTCCCACCACACTCAGCAGCTGGGGGTAATAGAGCCCGGCGGTCACCATCTTGAAGGCGTCTACGGCGGTAGCAGCCTTCTCACAGACAACATTCTTACCAATGCCTGCAGCGAGAAAGGGGAGACAAGTGTTACCAATGCCTACAGAGAGAGGGGGAGCTCTCTGATTTACACTGTGCTTGTGTCCATGTATGGGTGTGGACACATGACCCCAGCCTTGAGCCCCGCCCCCACCACAAGCCAATACAGTAGGAAAAAAGCACATGCAATCTGATTCTGTTCTTTTCCCCGCTGAGCTCAATCGGGCGGTGTCGGTTGATGAGGACCCACTCAGGAAGCAGGAAGTAAAGCAGGAAGCCGAAGTTAATGCTCAGGAATTCCACAAGATAAGCTGACCTCACCTCCTCTGACATCTCCACCACAGCTAAACAATGACATCTCCGCCACAGCTTAACAATGTCAAAACACTTCAGGATGGCAGATAAACGGAAAACAGAGAGCGGCAAGACAGAATCATAAAGAGAAGCTGAACATGGGAGAAAGTGCAATGATAGTGGTGGTGAGCGTATCTAAAGTCAACCCACATCCGACCATGACTGATTATGTAAGCCTGGGAGGAGGGGGCAGGAAGACTGTACTTCCTGGGTGGGGCCCGACCCATAAAACAGTGTGTTTGGTGGGTATGATAGAATATAGCATGGATGCCCATGTCAAAATATAAGAGTTGTGTGTCCAGTGCTTGTTGTCCTACCCAGGGCTTTCACAGCAATCTGCCTCGTGAGTGGAGGCGGGATATAGATGCAGACCAGGTCAACATCAGGGTGCAGCAGGACATCGTCCGATTGGCTGGTGTGAAATGGAATGCCCAGCTCCTTGGCGAGAGAGCACGCCTCCTCCTCACTGCGGCCCCAGAGGGCGTGCACCTCGAACCCCTCTGATCGCAGCAGTGGGACTAGCACCCTCGCTGTGCTCCCAGTGCCGAACACACCTACGCCTGGCAACATGGCTGCTGCTTGGCTCTCGGTCCTCTCCACGACCAGCCTCACAACATTCACAGCATCCCGGCTGCCTCTGCTCCAAAAGCCTCTTGCTGGCAGGCAAGGTGGGCCTTTTCTGGAAGATAAGAGAATAAACTGAATAATAGAACAGACAAGAGGCACACAGAACACACTGAATGACAGCGTGTCACGTGCCTGATCAACCAGCTCATGCTATCTGTAGTATTAGAGGGAAAGCTCCCTGCCACAGCCATAGTTAACATTCCTGCGAGGTTTCACTGACACACCCAACACAAGCTCAAAACCAGCTGCCTGTGAAGAGTCTGGTCTTGAAGGTGTCTGTTCTTTAGTTATGTGTACCTGTGAGATCTGGCATAGATCGATGCATACACGGTTCATAAAAATATTCAAACTACCTGGGGAGAATAAACTGAACCAAGAACAAAGTACTCGAGAGATAGTATGAGGCAATGTTTATGTTGTAGAGATAAGGACAGGTTATTACGGGTGCCTGTGAGGACCGGTTCAAATGAATGATAATACTCGTGTTCAAAAATGACCCGAATGCACTGCCCATCTGGCGATGGAGTCGTGAGCTCATTAGCATGTCAATAGAAAAAGAGAGGGTGCACCTGCCGAGTGACCACAAAGAACCTCATTAATTCATCACAAACACGTTGTACTGACGTTACCGACACTTTCTCGCTTCCTAGATAGGATTTAAGCTTAATCACATAAGAATAAATATTAATGTCGCATTTTGTATTGCCGTATGGCTGACAGAATGGCACATAATACATGTCTTGTCTGAAGAATCTAGCTAACTAGCCAACAATAGAGACAGTGATGGTTAACTACAAACCGTATTTGAAATGCAAGATTCAGGACAGAACAGAGTAAATGGTTGTATCAAGAATATTTCTGCTATATAAGTCAAAAAGTAATATTGGGTTAATTATTTGGTTAATCATTACCTACTTTTAGACAGCAAATACGCTAGCTAACCGGTTAGTTAGCTAGCTGGCGCCTCCCTCCGCGTAGGAATCGCAGTTCTACCGTGCCCGTCTCCCTAGTTGAGATGACTGCCCAACACTGACAAAATGCCTGTACCATTGACTGGCTCGCAAAACCCCTTCAGATCGGGAATAAATCTAGTTTAATAAGATATAAATAAATAAACATATATAAAATACAACCAGTCCACGGAACTTTTCTGATGCAAGTCTAACCTCGCTCATCCGTGTTTGATTCTCTGATGATCATTTGGCACAAATGCGGCTGCGCAGTCTCTTCCGACAGACAGAATTCCGGGCACGCCCATTTTCATCCGCTGTCTGACAACTTATTCTACATTTGACCGTTTATCTGGTTTTAATCAACAACAAAAAATCACAAGTCAACCATCGACTACTACAAATATACACGCATACAACAAATAAGAATACGTTATATAAAATGAGACGTTTTATTATGTGATATCTGTTCCAATATAAAATACAAACAAATAAACAACTCTAGGATAATATGGTCATGGTTAACAACAGCAGCCTGATATATATATTGCAGGTTGCTGTCCTCTAGTCTTCAGACGATTCTTCATCTCTTTTGTTTAGGAATAACATGGTTCCCACTGGATGCCACTGGGATAAGGAGCTTGCGATATTCCATTGGCAGGTATTTCTCTATCAGAACATTCACTGGTGTCCCTTCAGTCACAAAGCCTTGCCTAAAGAGAGGGAATTCACAATGGAATGAATCATTTGCGACAGATGTGAATACACAGAACTCATGTATTGCTTATGTGGCTGTTATTACTTTTGCTTATTCTGTAACAGTGCACACAAAGTTACCTGATCCTTTTAGAATTAAACCACATGACTACCTTCAGGATGAAAAAGTGAACTGAACTGAACACACAAGCATGCACAGAAATGTGCACACAAACGACACAAAGAAAACACACACACCTGCGCAGCAGCAGCTCCACATCCTCCACCTCGATGGTCTTCCTCTTGGCGTGAGCAGCAAATGTCTCCAGGTCATCAGAGAGGCGGTCAAAGTAGCGCTCCATTCTGAACAATTAATTTCACATATTAATTGAAATCAAACTTAATGTATCCAATCTCCTGAAATCACTTGAGGATCATTTGAAAAAGCCTATCATCTCTGCTAGAAGGAAGGTAGTTTGCTGCTCAATGTGTTATGAGGGTAGATATCTGCTTACATCTCTTTGAGGACTGGGTAAACATCAGCAGAAACCTTGGTCTTGGCAAAGTGTTTGAATACACTCATGATGTAGCTTTTGGGGAGCCCAGAGTCTTTTGTTGAGGCAGCCCGCTTCTTCCTTGCTGCCTTGGGTTTCACCCCCCCCGCCGACACACTGGAGCCACACACACACACACACACACACACACATATATTAGTCCACACAACTGACTCATAACAAACCTCCCACCACTGATGAAGGAATCGTACGTGATCTGAGGTGAGTTGTGACTTGCCTCGGCTGACTCTCTCTGAAGACAGTGGGTGTGGCTGGGGTGTCCAGGGGCGGAGCTTTCCTTCTCTCTCTGACAAACGCAGGAGTCTTCATAGAGAGCTCTGGAAAAACAGAGCGAGTCATCTCCACAGAAAACACACACAAACCCGTATCCATCTATCCATTCTACATGAAAGCACATTAGGGATTTAAACCTTCACTCTCACTCCCATCCTCTCCCTCTTCTTCTTCTTCTTCCTCCACCCCCTTCACCTGGCTCTGGGGGTGCAGTTGAGAGGAATCTCTGTTGGTGGTGTGGTACTCTGGTTCTGCAATCATCTCGAGAGGAGGCACAGAGTTCTCTTCCACATGACCAGGACTGTCCTCCGCTCCACTGGAACCCCCCTGTTCTGCTTCGTTTCCCAGGTGGTGCGGTGATGGAGAGACACTGCCCAGGGTAACTGTGTGGAGGTCTTCACTTTCTGATGCACCAGGCCCACTCTGCAACTCATTAGGCAGGTCTCCCTCAGCCCTTTGTCCAGCACCACCTACAGACATACCACAGTACCTTTACTGGCAGTTCAATTCATTAGTCAGTCCCCAATGGAAACAGACCAGCAGCACAACATTATTAAAAACCATAAACAGCACCAAAACGTGTTACAATTAGCTGAGGATCATCTGCCACTGATTGTAGAAGACTCACCTGGATCTGTTGGGTGAAGAGTCCCCCCCCATGCTCTTATAGCCCCTCCCTCCTTCCATGATGACAGGCAGCTTGGCCCCACCTTCTGAGCGGAACGCTCTTTGACTGAAGTGCTCCGATACCTGCTTCCCACTGTCCTCCCAGTCGCACTCTGCTGCTGCTTCTCCTGTCTGAGACTCTGCTGCTTCTTGTTCTTCTGCTTCTCCTGTCTGAGACTCTCTGCTTCTTGTTCTTCTTCTTCTCCTGTCTGAGACTCTCCTGCTTCTTGTTCTTCTTCTTCTCCTGTCTGAGACTCTGCTGCTTCTTGTTCTTCTTCTTCTCCTGTCTGAGACTCTCCTGCTTCTTGTTCTTCTTCTCCTGTCTGAGACTCTCCTGCTTCTTGTTCTTCTTGTTCTCCTCCTGTCTGAGACTCTCCTGCTTCTGTTTCTTCTTCTCCTGTCTGCGACTCTGCTGGTCCTTCTTCTCCTCCTGGTTCTTCTTCTTCTCCTGTCTGAGACTCTCCTGCTTCTTCTTCTACTGTCTGAGACTCTCCTGCTGCTTCTTCTTCTGTCTGAGACTCAGCTGGTCTTCTTCTTCTTCTCCTGTCTGAGACTCGGCTGGGTCATTTTCTTCACTTGTCTGAGATTTTCCTGCGGCTTCTCCTTCTGCTCCTACTCCTGTCTGAGATCCTACTGCATTTTCTTCCCCTGTCAGAAAGTGTCCAAAATCCACTTCCTGCGTTTGTGATGCAGTTCCTTCTGGTCTCAGTGAGCCTTCTCTTTGCCCAGTTTCTCCAGACATCCCTTCCGTTCTTTCCTCTAGCTCCATCTCCTTAGACTCCATCTCTCCCTCCTCTTTATCCTCCACTCCCTCCAAGTCTCTCTGCATCTGAGTAGCGGTCTCACTCATGATGGCAGGTTGGGCATAGAGCTCTGTTCTGCCAATGACATCACTTGTGAGGTCAGGGTCGTTGCGATCAGTCAGGTCCATGGTGAAGCCTTCTTGCTCCACAGTCTCACAGTGAGACTGCAATCCAACAGACAAATCTGGCCGAGAAAGGTGAGACAAGCATTTTAGCAAATAACTGTCAAAAGCTTGCCCATTTTACTTCTACAGATAACGTGGTGCTGCTTGTAGCCTTACAGAACAGACCTAGAGGAGAAGGAAGGTGCTTGTAGAGTGTCTTACCTGGATGTCCTCCTCTCTCTCGACTCTGAACGGCTGCATCAAATTCCTCCACATCGATTTTATGACAATGTTCTACCTTCCTCTGAAGCCCCCTTATCTCAGGACGTTTGTCAACAAAGGGAGTTTTCAGACTTAGGGTGACAGAGCTAGAGAAAACAAGGGTAAAATCATCCAGTTACATTCCCTGCTGTCAACTTGGGAGAAAACAGTTTAACGTCTTACTGAGTCAGCACGGCTCACCAATCACAGCGTGGAAATAGAAACATAAGACACAAGAACGGGTAAGGCTTCTTACTTTAAAGAAGTGGAAGACAAAGCTGAGAGGTCCTGTGCAGATTTTGCACCTTCCTGGTCTCCATCTGCCCACAAGTAACCCCCCAAACAAGTTACAGCCAATGTAGAGTATGCTGTTGTAATTGATAAATATACTCCATGTTGACTTTACCATCCTTCAGATGCCCCTCGAACGCTGTAACGTTAAGGCTCCGGCGTGGGCGCTTTCTACTCAGTGCTTTCACAGGGTTGCCCACGTCCATCGTGGTCAAATCAGGTAGGTCCAGTCCTGACAGCCCAGTACTACAAGGAAGAAACGACACATAAGACCACACTCGCATATAAACCACACGCATTATCGTTAGCATCTGTCCAACACAACTAAAGATACCAATGCTGCCGTTGAGAAATGAGTCGTTCAGAAATTCAGGAAATATTGCTTGTGCTCACCTTGGACGGTTGCTGTTGAGACTGGAGTCTGCTGAATGAAGTACAAGCTCCTTCCTGATTGGCCGGTCCTGTATGAGCAGTGATGTCTCTGGCTCTGATACAAATAGATGGTGGAAATAGCACTTTGATCAACAGGCAGTGTATGCACACTTATAGTCCTCAATTCACCTTCCAACACTGAATGAGATAAGCTCAGAGGTCAACGTACCAGTTTGCAGAATTCCCCTCAGAAGGTGCCTTGGTGTAACGTCCTCGTCGTGGTACAGCAGTGAGACTGCAGTTGGGTTAGGTATGTTTCCCTTCCTCACCACAGAAGACACAGCCCGCCTTTTACTGGGAGGCAGCGACCGGCTGGAAGTGCTCTGGAAGACATGAGTGTGATGAAACGCAAAGCCTCGACATGCCTGACAGTGGGGGTGGGGGGGGGTGGGGGGGGGTGCTAGTGGTGGGTTCATCATGTTGCTCTACAGTGCCTTACCTCACGGAGCTTCTGCTTCATACTGTGTCTTAAGGCCTCCTGGGGAGTCAGAGCTCCAGCTTCACTCCTCCTCAGCCTGGCACTATATCGTGGGCCGGAGACCTGGGGCTGAGCCGTCGACGCCCTACTAGTAGTGTGAGTCAAGGGTCAGGACAGAACATCGGGGTTCTGGAGGCAATGTTGAGTGTAGCTAGATATTTTGGATCTTAAATTACCGGGAGATCGCACGACTTACCTGCGGGTAACGGGAGACCTGGACGGCTCTGTATGAAGGACATTTTTCAGGAGGATCCGAGCTGACAAGTCCTCGTCAACAGAATCCATTTCTTGTCAGACGGAGTCTGATCTGTGTTGTAGTGGGTGCAGTGCGTAATGGTTATACTAGCTGCAGTGACACACTGTAGAATGCCAACTTAGATATTTTGACAATCAGAAAGCAGATGTACAGGTTTCTAGGTATTCACATTACGTAGACTCCTGCATTCGTCATACCCTTTAATTGTATTAGCCTCCAATATTATGAAACAACTGATCGTCCACACTAGATAGCTAGCTATTCATGTCATAATTAAACTGGCTGGTTGGCTAACACCGTCATTACACATTAACTATTTTTTAAGCTACCTCATCAAAACGCAAACGGCAATAGCATAATCGACGTCACTCAACTGAAATGTACAGTATATTGTAAAAAAGATATCGCTTTGAATCAGTGTATTACTAAATTGTTTGTAGCAGCTTACCCTGGCAGTTTTTGTGTTTATCTGAATCCCGCCTTTGAATTCAAGTCTCTCTCGCGAGTAAATACAGGTTTTGAACTGAAGTCTGGGAATTGTAGTTCTTATTGACAATGTGCTCTGGTTGACATTTCCTTCCAATACATGAATACTGGGTTAATTAATTTAGATGCCATGATGTCCAAAATAAACAAATATATTTAGAAATGTGTGATGTCTCCATAATTCTATATATGCGGAAGTATTTAAAAGAAATGCAATGTTATGCGTCGACAACCTGTTTATGAACCAAAACAGGAAGTTGTAAGCATTGTGGGACGTGTAGTTCCGCTTCAAGGCCGCTGAGCTGGATAACAACTCGAAGGAGAACGAAACAAAAATAAATTTGACCAAACTTCTAAATAATAAGGAACTGGTCTTCTTTGCGTCTGAATAAAGATGCCTGGATTCACTTGCTGTGTCCCTGGATGCTACAACAACTCTCACCGGGACAGAGAGCTACGGTTTTATACATTTCCCAAGGATGCCACTCAGAGGGAGGTTTGGCTAAAGAATATCTCTCGGACCGGGGTGAGCGGTTGTTTCAATACCTTCGAACCTACAACTGGCCACCGAGTGTGCAGCGTTCATTTTGCTGGTGGAAGAAAAACGTACACCATTCGAGTTCCAACTCTTTTCCCGCTTAGAGGAGTGAACGAACGTAAGAGCCGCAGAGGAAGGAACAGGAAGGTGACCACAACAACCCCTGCCCCTATTTCCAGTCCTAAACGTTGTTCCACTCCTGCTGGCAACATTGTCATCACCAACGTTGTCTCAAGTGCCCACATTGCAGCAGAAACAGCCGGGAGCGATACAGGTACCAATTCAAACAGCGACAACCCTGTGGTACAAATAGACCAGAACGGTGAATATATTGGCACAGCCAGTCTACCAGCGCAGGGAGACGGGACCTGCCTCAAAGCGGTTGTTTCTAGCTCTACTGACCTGGCCGGGGAGACCTTATCTCCTTTAGAGGCCTTGGCCGCTGCCCACCAACAAACAGTGCAGTACGTCAGCGTGCTCAGCAGCCCTCTAGACCACGCGTACTCGCTCACCACCGGCACCACTTCTGCTGAACTGTTGCGGAAACTGAATGAACAACGGGATATCATCGCGCTCATGGAGGTGAAAATGAAGGAAATGAAGGCTACCATTCGTCAGTTGCGTGTGAGCGAGGCCAAGCTGCAGGAGGAGGTGCGGGAGCGGGACCGGCTACTGTCCGCCGGTGCAGCTGCTGCTATGGCTGTAGTTGGTAGGAAGAAATATGAACAGTAATGAGTTTATATTAATGAGCTGTACGACCTAAGACTCAAACATGAGAAGACACCAAGGAATCCATGGACAGAGCCGCAAACCATCTTTTGTACAAAATGAGCGAAGACAATTTATTTTCAATAGTGCAGATAACTACTTCTTTGTCTACTACCAATGGCACTATGTGTTGGCCAGCTAGTTGATAGTAATAATCCAATAGTTGCCTATAAACCTGACTCAGTATAGTCAAACTGTTATACAACATGCGAGCAGCCTTTCAGAAAATATGTTGAGGCAGATTGGCCAAACTGGTCTTGGAACTATGAATTAGGATTATGTTTGGTTGTATAATGACTTCTCTCCCCTCTAACTCCAGCACCAGTCTGTCACCTCAGAGGCCATCCTCCACAACAAGGTTCTGCAGTGTACTTGACTGGGGAAGATTGGATATGGGCCTAATATGTATAATCTGGAGAGGTTCTGGTTCTGTCTGAGTTCTAGCACCCAGAGACCCTGCTCTTCCCAGCCCTCCTCAGAGTTCGACACCTGGTCTCACTGTTCAGCTGACAGCTATGACTACTTGTGATTAACGATTGTTCTGAAACTAAAACCATATCATTTTCAAGTAAATTTCTTTTTGGAAATAGCTCATTTTTGTGAGTATTTTTCTTTCGTTGCAGCATGGAAACCAATAGTCTTTCTACTATGAGCGTGATGTGTGTGATACTGTGGAGAACTATTTGGTGATTCAGTACATGTAAAAACATGTATAAACTCAGGCTTATTTTAATTTGAAGATGAAAGAACTAAGGATCAAGATTTGAACGTGACCCACTCAGGCACAGTAAGAAAGGGCATCAAATTGTTACATTTACAGTAACAATTTGAATCCTGATTCCTGTAATGCACCTCTGTATCATGACCTGTAGAGGGCAGTGCGACAAAAGGTTTGGGAGCCGTGTTCTATTAAGGGGTCGGACCCTCCTGGTTTCCTGGGGGTTTAGATAGGACTGGCAGTCTCTTAGTAACAGGAGTCACACACCCTGTCTGAGGGTTCCTTCTCCTGCAGCCCACTCAGGACCCTCCTCTGTTTTTATTGACCAATGTTTGTTCTAACAGAACTCATATTTTGATACATGAAACTAAAACTCTTTGCTGTGTTTACAGTCAAGGTTTGACAGGTAAAATGTGTGTTTTTAAAGTTTTTTTTAGGGTGAAAACAACCTGTCAACGTCTTTCTCAGATGTCGGTTATGATAATAATGTGTTTATTTGAGAGATGCATGCATGGAGCGAGGGTAGAGAGTCCTGATCCTAATCTCATCTGGATTTAGTCTCTTCTCTCTGTAGAGTTACGTAAGGAGTTTATCCAGGGCTGTCAATCAAACATGCCCATCTTTCCTCTCCATCCTGTCTCTTCATTCCCATTCCCCCTCCTCCATGTCTCTTCTCCTATGTGTGCTGCCTGCATCAGCCTCATGTCAGGCCATTGCCTATCCCATTTGCAGCCTAATTATGTAACATGAGGCAAACCAAGTGTGAAATTGTGTGCATCATATTCATATCTGCTGCTTCAGCTCCGTATGTTATGAGAGGATGATACTAGATTAAAGCCCAACACCATGATGACGTCAGCGTGGATGTGTGTGTGTGTGTAGATAAAATACCAGTCAAAAGTCTGGACACATTTTCCTATATAATTTATTGACAATCCCTTTCTCCAGTCCTCTTTGGTTATTGTGTGACTATGGTAAGTGACTGCCACGTGTCCCCCCAGATGGGAAGTCTCTGTTAGGTACTGTAGCTGGCCACTACGTACCTATGTGTCAGCCTTATCCAGCCTACTGCGTTGATGGCTGTGGCACTATGAGGCCTGGAATCTGGGAGGCTTCCTCTGTTATCTACAGGTAGAATGAGGTCTTGCAGCATGCAAACCCATTTATTATACATATGCTCTTTCTGTCTATGCTGCCCTTCCACTCTGTGAATGTATTGTATTTTGGTTAGTGGGAGAGTGGACAGGGTGGCTTTCAGAACTGTGTTAACAGACAGGTGAACGAAGAATGTATGCTAAGCAGTATGGGAGGGTTGTGTTTGTGAAAGAACAGACACAATTCCATGTCCTAATCCCTCTCACTCTAGTGTAGTTGCTGTTGTCTGCCCCCACAAACACACAGCCATACCAGGTAAATCCAGAGGAATTCAGATTATTCAGTGGTTGATGGTTGTTTTAAGCTGCAGATTAACACTGAGGTTCCTTCTGTGGGACTGAATCAACCTCTACAGCTGCGGAGCAGGGTTTATCTGCTAATGCATGGAGCTAGCCATCTGGGGTACAGAGAGGTGGGAGTCGGACACACACACACACAGAGAAACATTCATTCCAGGTCTAATGCATTCCTGTATCAGTTTCACGCTTAGGTAAGGGTCGTGCCCCTAACAAGACTGCTTCTTTCATGAAGAAGTGAGGCTTTCCCAGGTGGGCTGGGTGCTCTAATCCAGTCTGGGCTCTAATCCATTTGTTAGCTTCTCCCACAATATCGCGTAATATAGCTCAGCCCAGACTGGATTGATCATTGAGAGTGACTGCCCTGATGCTTTTTTCAGAGAGTTATGTTTGAGTGTGTGTTTAAAAGCTGTGTAAATGTTCATGGATGAATTTGTGAATGAAAACATGTCTATGTTGTCTGCATTCTTTCAGGACCCCTCTTATAGATCAATCAGAATTCAACTCCATTTTCTGATGTGGTGTCCCATTCCCATGAGGACCAGACATCTTCAGAGGCTCTCTCTCTCTCCAACATCTAATCCATGCTGTTGTTCTACCTCGTCTCTGTGTTCTTAATACTAAAGGCCGGAAATGAGAATGCTCTAATCCAGTGTGCTGTGACGTGATTTTGGCCCCAGTCTCATGAGCTCTCTGTAGTCTGTCTTCCACCACTCTCCAACAAACACACATACACACATCCTGCTGTGCCCTCAGTGGTGAGCCTTTCCTCTCTGGGTTAATCCAGTGAGTGAGGCTGTTTGCTGTGCTGCTCTGGAGCTGGCAGGCCGATGATAGGACTCCTCCCGGGACACTGCCAGCACCACTCGCCCAGGGATTAGTCAACTGTGGAGGACATCAGTGTGCCCAGCTCTGTGGAGGACATCAGTGTGCCCAGCTCTGTGGAGGACATCAGTGTGCCCAGCTCTGTGGAGGACATCAGTGTGCCCAGCTCTGTGGAGGACATCAGTGTGCCCTGCTCTGTGGAGGACATCAGTGTGCACGGCTCTGTGGAGGACATCAGTGTGCCCTGCTCTGTGGAGGACATCAGTGTGCACGGCTCTGTGGAGGACATCAGTGTGCCCTGCTCTGTGGAGGACATCAGTGTGCCCTGCTCTGTGGAGGACATCAGTGTGCACGGCTCTGTGTGGGGGCTGTGTCTAGAGTCGCGTGGTCTGGTTGAGTATGAGGAGGCATCCCAGCTCCGTGACCCTGCTGCTTGTTACACTGTGTATATGTAAGAACTTTTTACTTCTTCTGCACAGGTTATGAACAGTTCAAATTGCTTGTGATGGTTGTGACGAATGATTGGTTGGAGGTAGAGTGTGTGTGAGTGCAGCTCAGGAAATTTGTAGCTCAGGGAATTTCTAGTCCATGTTCCTTGATTTTAAGATATAGTTAGTTTATGCTCTTTATTTCATACTGTCTCTATGTTATGTTTGGAGCATTAATGCAGGTGCTCAACAC